>JADDOH010004758.1:0-11303 GCA_016648135.1 Agrypnia vestita | reverse complement strand
ATTGTGGAAGCGGATCCATCGCAAACCACATCCGAGTTAGCTGCAGGCTGCGGTGTTAGTGATAAAACTGTTTTAATCTTCTTGAAGCAAATTGGTAAGGTGAAAAAGCTTGAAAGGTGGGTACCTCACGAATTGAGTGAAGCAAATCAACAAACGCGCGTTGACTGCTGCGTTGCATTACTCAACCGGCACAATAATGAAGGGATTTGAAATCGAATCATTACCTGTGATGAAAAGTGGATGCTGTACGATAATCGGAAGCGCTCATCGCAATGGCTGAACCCTGCCGAACCAGCCAAACCATACCCCAAGCGAAAATTGACTCCAAATAAGTTACTTGTGAGCGTTTAGTGGACTAGTGCTGGTGTCGTTCACTACAGCTTTCTTAAATCTGGCCAGACGATTACGGCAGATGTCTATTGTCAGCAACTGCAAACCATGATGGAAATGGAATGGAGAAAAGTAAGATGCTAAACAACCGATTTTTTGGCAGGTTAATGCGTTTAGGCCACTGCTGCTTTCATGACACGCTAGGACCACACACTGCACAACAGCCGGCTCACCAAATTAGAGGAGCTTCAATTGGAATGGTCTAAGACATTCACAGGTAAGAGACTCCGCGGAAATGGGAGCGCAGCCTGCATTTCTTTGCTCGCTTCATTCCCTCTCGGATATTTTATTATATCGCCCCCTCCCCACCTCTTCTTCCTCACTTTGATGTTTTTCGCCACTCTAACCCTAATTAATCTACTTTTCTAGCCCTCGTTCCTCTTTTTGTACTACCCCAACAGATTACCATTTTTTTCGAAATTTGGATAACTTCTTGCAAAGGAAAAAATTCAACTCCGATGGGGCAGTCCAAACCGCCTTCAAAGATTTTATTGATTCCCGTCCGAATGGTTTTTTTAGTAATGGGATCGATGAACTACCTATGAGATGGCAAAAGTGCAAAGATAGCAATGGTACATACTTTGATTAAATAAATATATTATAATAAAAAAAAATCGGCTTTATGTTCCTCCCATACTAAACGCCAATTTCATATGTAAGGACCTAATATTTAGAAGCCAACACGTTTGGAATTAGTGAGTAGAGAAACTACTTCGCACAGTAGAAACTTATTACTTAGCTGTTTTTGTCTGGAACAACTAGCATTTTGGCTCTGGAAAACCAGCACACAACAGTCGCACACCGTGGGGAGTCCCCTTAGGAATTTGCCAGGGGGAGATCCACTCCCGAATAAAGGATCTGAAGTACTATATGTTGTTGACATTCCTAAAAAGGTCAGTGTTTCCGAAAGAAAACTTCACATATCTCTCTTATCAGAAATGTAAGATGCAGGTAGATTTGCAGACTTTGGAATGAAGAGATTCGACCCAAAACAGGAATACCTGGAGTGCACACGGCAACTGCTGTCGGATAACCGATAGCATCGAAAGATTAAATAAATAATATTATATGTAAAATTATACATAAATCGATCGTAGTTCTTCCAAGATATTTAATATATTCTTTTTGTACTGTTTTGAAACATGTTTTACATCTCACGTAAGCCAAGACTTTTGATCCTTTTATTTTTAAAATTTATTTATTTATTCATGAGAAACTAACAGTACATACAAAAATCAGATTACACATGATTATTGAATAGTATAGAAACCATCTTACAAGTTTCCACAGAATTAACTTGTTTTGTATGAACACATAGCAACAATAACTTCAGTTATACAAAAAAAAGCAAAAAAAGTGAAAGTTTTTTTTTACGAACAAACTATAAAAGTCAAAGAATTAAAGGTAAAAGGGGAATAAGGAATGGATAGGAAAGAACCGATCTATTTAGGAAAATGGAGAAAGAAAAGTATCCAGCCATTGTGCGCGTGTCGTGGATAAGTATCATCTGAAACATAATTCATACATATGTATATGCTGTATTTAAGGTTTTCGCGGGTGAAAGATGACGAATTATTTTTTGGGGGAACCCGCGTCAAATAGTCCTGAAAAGGACTTTTAAACTCCCGACGTTTCGAATACCCATGTTATGCGCTCAAAACTATTGTCTGATAAAGAAAACATAAATAATGAATTAATTCAATTAAAAAACGCGCTGATATCCAACGGTTTTAATATAACATCTATAAACAAAGCTATTAATCGAAACAAAATCATCAAAACTCCGGATTTGCCACCCACGTCGATAGCTTTCCTGCCATATATTAAGTGATTAGATTATATATGACAAATTATTATATATGACAAATTAAGTGAGAAGATCGTATATGATAAATTAAGTCGTCTCCTAAAGACAAATAATATTAAAACTATTTTGAGAACCGAAAATAACATATCGTCTTTACTAAGAACCCCCAAAGACAGAATTCCTCTGGAATCAAACGGAGTGTATAAAATTACCTGTTTTTCGTGTGACAGAGTATATATCGGTCGCTTGAATCGAAAATTATCAACGCGGGTAGCTGAACATAAAGTAGATGTCAAAAATTAAAATCTTTAGTACAGCATATTTTAACCGAGGGCCACAAACTAGATTTTGATAATGTGCATACCATAGCTAACCTTAACTTAGAATCATCGCGCATATATCGAGAAGCAATAAAAATTTTCATTCATAAAAATAACATGAACAGTAGCAGTGTTACCTGTTCGAAACGTCGGAAGTTTAAAAGTCCTTTTGAGGACGATTTGACGCGGGTTCCCCCAGAAAATAATTCATCATATATATATATGATGAATTATTTTTGTTACTACCCGGGCACCCGGGTATCCATTTCTGACTTCGAATTAAAATAATTTTATTCATAAACCCTTGATGCTTCTGTCCGCCCGGATCCCCATTATTTGAGGTAGTTGAAAGGAATTTATGTACAGTTTGGTGTAATTGTATTTTTAAAAAGGTATTTTATATGACCTTAAACTTGTCTAGTCTTCTGATTACTACCCGGGGTACCCGGGTACCCATACTGTATTTATATTCTCATTCAGCGATGGACATAAATTTCACCATTAGATTCGTTTTATTGTAGAAATGAATCATATTCGTTTTATTTTTTATGATGCGTAGATGATAAAAGTATAACTTTCTTATGTTTTTTGGCATATAGGAACATAAAATATTTTAACATAATCATGGAATCCAAATAACAATAAATGACTGGCTCGAGTTTTAGTCTCCTTTCTTTTTATTTCGTTTCAATATGCCAACGATTGTCATATTCCAAAATAAAATAATATGTTGTGCCAAAAAGTCATGATTTTTTTTCCGATTCCTTAGAGTCTACGATACTCTGAGTACTCTACATGCAGCTAGACCACCTAATCTACTTCTACAAGTGCATCAGCTCTATAGCTTTGACACTTTCTAAATACTTATTATCTATACATCATAAGTTGATTTATTTTCATGAATTCGGATGGGTAAAAAAGTCTAATAAAAAACCCACTAAACATTTTACGTGATAATATTTAAAAGTTTCAAATTAATTAGGCGCGACACTTTATGTATAGTGCCGCCTTATTATAACTTATAAATAGCTAAAATAATGTACACAGCTACATCTTAAATAATATTTATTTATTTACAAAAATCATAAATTGGAAAATTCATGAAAAAATGTCCAATGTAATACTACGTCCACAGCCTTTGAGTGGCCAATTCTTTCTTTTTGGTTAGTTTCTCGTCCATGTGTTGATTTTCTGGTGTATATTTAGCCAGTAAGAGGATGATAACTTTCTGCATCACATATCCACCATATTTTTATCCCTTATTTGGCTGGCTCAAAACTGGAAAATGGCAGCCAGCGACAGAGTAGCATGGAGGACTTTCTTGGAGGCAGCTAGGACCCACCAAGGGTTGTAACGCTGAAGATGGATGGATGGATGGATGGATTTGGCTGGCTTAGACGGAATGTATTGCATAAGTCGTGTAATTGCTTATTGATTGCAACAGTTGAGTTTTGGATCTATATACGCTGAAAAGTTTTGAATTGAAATATCATCCATACATATTTCACGTATCGACGCAGCTCTATCTTCCTTCAATCGGTGTTTCTTCGTATTAGCATCATCTAAGCGAAGAAATTCTACGCTCCGTACCGGGTATATATTACATTTGAACAAATCAAAAATATAATCTGTATTTACGTAATCGGCACCATATATTATTAGAACACTTACCCACAAATGCATTTAACTCGGATGAAGTCAAATCCTTCCAATGTGGTTTATTAGTAGGATTAAGTTCGTTGCATTCATGATTTACTTTCTTGGGCTCTTTATTGGTGTGACGGAAAATTGTATCGATGATTTTTGATGTAAAAATACATTTGAATTTTGGTAATAATAATAGATAATTACTAATAGATAATGAATACTAATAGAAAACTAATAGGTAATAGCTTTTCTTGATCCGCGTAGACCACTTCTTTGCTTAACGAAATTATGCGATGTGGATTTATATGCCATATCATTTGATTTCTATCCCGGAAATGATCTTGAGCAGATGTCGGCGGTTCAGTATTATCCTCATTATTTTTAATATCTTATTTTTCGCGTGGTGCAATATCGATCATATCTTCTGCTGATTCTTCATAGACATTTTTTTTATTCAAATATTCATTTTGATCAGTGCGTTCTGGAATTTAATCTTCGATCTCACCATTCGAAAAATTCTCTGTATCTGCGATCATATTATCATACAGTAATTGGAGTATACAATCTTTTTTCAGAAGCTCTCTATATTATAAATATAATAATATAATAAATTTTCATCTTTGATATTAATAAACATGGTAATATTAATAAGAACACAACAAAGTTATCTCGCACATTCCCATGGTTATAATTTCTTTAGATTTAGTGAACTTGAAAAAAAGTTAAAACATTGAAAATTAAACTTTTATAAACATATAATAAATTATAACTGTAATTTAATACATAACATATAATAAATTATAATTGTTATAAACATTTTAAAAATAAATTGCACATAAGACACTTCGTTTTACTAAAAATAAGTCAGAAATATTGAAAAAAAAATGCAAACTTTCATGTCGCATATCTACTTAACTATTGATATTAGGTCATAATAGCTTGAACATTTTCGACTCATAATCAAGGCCCCTTATATATATATATAACCTTTATATATATATATATATATATAATATATATATATTAATATATATATATAATGTAAATTTACATATATGCGGCTCTTTGGAACCTTTGTTATCCTGTATCCATGACAATTTGGCTCTTCTCACTTGACAAACCGCCGACCCCCAGTCTAAGACATTGTTTTACAATTAAATAAAAGGCGGGGTCATGGAAAAAAAAAATTGAAAATTCTGTAAGTATTGGGTGCTTCATGCGGAGTAAATTTTTCTCCACGTTGCGTTAGCGTTGCCAAATATTCAAAAGAAATAAATCATGTAACGGGTGTCGCATGAATATTAATATAAAAAGGCGTTTCTGGATAAGGGTAAAAATTTTTTTGTGGACTCTTGTAAGTTTTTCACACAACTGCATTACTTACGAGATTACAATGTACTTTCGGCACCGACGTGGTGTATATTTGTGAAGAGGCGCAATGCGGGGTCCGTCCAGTTAGTTTAACAGCGGCCGATTTCCCGCAGTGCCAATAAAAGTGCTGATCGCTCCCTTACAGAAATTTGCCGGCCCGACCCTTCGCGATACTCCCGCAAGTAATGTTTACATTTTTTGTTGGCGAATGAATCATGAATTTTTTTGTTAAAAATAATACTACATTTTTTCAGCGGTAGATGGAGAATCACAACTTGGAAACTGTGTAGCCTACCTAGATAGATCAGCTTTTTACATATTCTCATGCACGTTTTTAAATAAAAATATGTCAATTGCGAGAAAAATGCGTTTCTTATACTGATATTTTATGAAGACCCATGCAACGTAATAGTATAAAGCTTAAGTATTTTAAATTCATAGTTTCTTGATTAGTACCTTTACCGTAATGAACTAAAATTAGCATGATGAAATTATCAATTATTTTTGGAGTAGGGGCAAAGACGAATAATAAATATTCAATAAGTGCTAGAAATTTCTACGTAGTAAACTATTATCTATCCATACATTTTATTTAAGGAATTACACAATTTTGACATTAAGAAATCATTTTTATTTACTTTTCCTTAAAAATCAAAGTTATAAAATTAATTTGAGTCATCACTCATCAAAAAAGGCGTTTGGCGCCCTATTCTTGCGACATTGATTCAACCCTTGAGAGACGTCACAGTAAATTCCGCCGACGTAACTAGTACATATTGCACACTGGCAACCTCTATTATAGAAGAAGTGAACAATCCACAAAAAGTGCAAAGTAATCTACCTCCGCGGGTAAAGGTCGTCCTTCTGATGACGTTGAATAAGCATTCAACGAAACGTCGAGAATCGTTTCTCGGAAAAACATACGGTTCGTATAAAATATCCTTAACAATTTAGTTAAATATTATAACAATTTGTTTTTTTTTTACTTGTTTGATTGTTTATCAATATCTTCAAAAACAATTACATTTTTAGTTGTGGGTTTATAGGTAAGCTCGTTCAAAATATTGAAATAATTTAGAAATTTAAGAAAAAATTACACACTATGTTTTAAACCACTTAATTGCTATATGTTTGTCAACTAGTTTCGGTTGGACTCAACTTTCTTCAGGACAATTACAATATAGACTAATCTAGGTACAGAAATTTATAAAGGAGGAAAGAAAAAGAGAGAGGGACAGAGTGTCAACTAGGTGGGGGGGAGGGAATGGGAGGAGTTAACTGAAGATAGAGGGAACAACTTTAAAATCGGACTATTAGATAAATTTATTTGTTTATTTATTATTTGACTATTATTGTTGATAGCTTTATTAATTTCTAATGCTTCTAGATTGTTAAGTCGCAATCTAGAAGCATTAGAAATTAATAAAGCTATCAACAATAATAGTCAAATAATAAATAAACAAATAAATTTATCTAATAGTCCGATTTTAAAGTTGTTCCCTCTATCTTCAGTTAACTCCTCCCATTCCCTCCCCCCCACCTAGTTGACACTCTGTCCCTCTCTCTTTTTCTTTCCTCCTTTATAAATTTCTGTACCTAGATTAGTCTATATTGTAATTGTCCTGAAGAAGGTTGAGTCCAACCGAAACTAGTTGACAAACATATAGCAATTAAGTGGTTTAAAACATAGTGTGTAATTTTTTCTTTTTTTCTTAAATTTCTTATAATGTCAAGCCACAAAGTGTTTTCTTGCTTTGAAAAGTTGAAATAATTTAGTTTATTGTTTCAGATTTGTGTTGGAATAGATCTTTGAGAAAGAGTATGTATGTGGATATGTGGGACGATGTTTGATGATGGATGCGAAGGATTATAGTTTATGAGAGCATATGTGTTTTCAAATTCAAATACACTATATGAATTGCATCATATGTGGATAAATTATTTACGATTGGTCCTAACTTTATTATACAAGATTACAACGAGTCTTCGCTATTGAAGCAATGAAGATGGTAAAAGGAGTTTGGAACAGTTAAAAGGAAGCTGCTGGCGTACAGCTGCCTAAAGCTCGAGATTCTCGACGTTACGTTGTACATGTGTCCAGTGGTGTTCCGTTACGCAATGATATGCGTCTCGACTAATAGACAATTTTTTTACTGATCAATAGATGGCGGCGAGTGACCTCCACGCTTTACATAATTATAATAATATTTAATATGCTCTAATGGACCTTTAACTATTGTTTATTCACCCATTTATCACCTCATATACTTATTGATTTATTTAATTTGTTAAATTACCTCATTCAATTGGTAAAAAAACAGAAACATCATCTCAACTGAGTTTAATAATAAAATAATACTTTATAATTCAAGAAATAAAATGTATCGTATGTATTTAGAAATATAAACCTATTCCAAATCAAAAACAGTATTCTTAAATTGTTTGCCACTGGTTTTGATTAATATCAGAGTGCTTTGATTTCACTAATAATACAATTTAGATTTGAAATGCTTTGTAGTCTCGCTTAGCGTGGCGTCTATCCTACGATCTATCGTAGGCTCTATTATACAGGTTCGTATATTGCTTAATCGCTACTCTTGACTTAAAGCCTCCTCCGGCCATTTCCCGAAAGAACAGGAAGTAGATTACAGACAGCAACCCTTAGGGCCCTTGTATAAATCACCACCGGTTTTGTTTGCACTGCCTTGCCCACAAATATACGGGGATCTCCTCACTTCACACATTATTCTTAGGGCCTCACCCGAGTGCAGCATTACCATAAAATACAAGAGTTTTGGTAATGGCCACAGAGAGTTATGGCAGCCATTCCGGGCGAGGTGCATTGTTGTGGAGAAAAATACAAATAACATTTTCTCCAAGATTTAATACCAATGATATTTATTGAGTCTATATTTAAAAAAGAAATAGCATTTTAAATTGATCTTAAGTATTCATTGCATAGCAGGAAGTTCAGTTTCTTACGTGAAATGCCACATTATTATAGGAACTTATATTAAATTAAATATGTATGTTAATCAATTTTAAAAAGACTACATATATAGTCGAAAAATTTACATTAATGTACTAGGCTGCCGTGGCGAAATTGGATAACGCACCGTTCCCAGATAGAGTGGAGGACCGTTGGTTCGAATCCCGGTAGCTTCGGTTAGTATCGGTAGTCCAAGTTGTAAAACATTTTTATTATTTTATTTAGATCTCTTTGAAGTCTGTTTTGATCCGCGTTGTTTCCGGTATCCTAGAAAGGTAATATGTATCCTGTTTTAGTCTTTATATAATCTTCATATGCCATAATTTTAAATTTTAACGCTATTTGGTGTGTGTGTGTGTGCGTATTATGGAATATTTTAGTCAATTTGATGATTTTTTTAAGATTTATAGTCCATTTGTGGTGTCTGTCTATGATGAGTCCTAGGTATTTTGTCTGTCCTAGTTCAGTGAGTATTTCGTTAAGTATTTTTTTGCACATTTGGCAGATTTTTAATTTTTATATGAGATTTCAGTTGTTGTTTTTAATAGGACCACCTTCCAATATTTGGTTAATCTGGTCACGCCAGTTCTTTTTCGGATGCTCTCTATATTCCTATTACATTCAACACTCCCCTTATCTCATCTCGTACAAAACATTTTATAGAAAAAGTCTAAGTTAAAATTAACTTACTTAATTTTTCGCGAGGTTAATGTATTAACTAAATCATTAACCTCATGTACTTTGTTCATTAGTCTGATAGAATTTTTTATAGTATGTTTATTGGAAAATAAGTATAACGATAAAGAGATGGATATATATCGGAATACGCATAAATAATATAAATTTTAAATAAGATACTTCTTGCGGTATGTAAATAGCAGGGCCGTGGGGTCAGAGTCGTCAGATACGGGCTCTGCTTGAATCTAATCGACTAAGTATGGCTAGACCGCATTCAAAATAATGTGTGCAAAAAACATGTGTGTTGTGACGATGCAAAAAATGAACACAAAATTAGTTTTTCTAGTAAGTAGGTAACCTTTTTTAAACTAAAAAATATATATTTATTTGGAATATCATATTGAGGCTTGTAATAGGGTTTGCCAGGCAACTAGGGTGAGAGCCCTGTTGTTGATCAATGTTGGTTGCATATGTCATCCAGTTACATTGAGGCGTGCGGTTATCCTTTCGTCAATTACGAGCACATGAAGATGCTGAACTGTGTGAAGAGTGTAAGATAAATCTTGAACCTTAGCCGGAATACGTATCAATAATGTGTATCAATTATATAAGTATAACGAATTTGCCGTTTTATGAGAAGTCCTGAATCCCCGACCATTTGATCAATAGGCGAGCCATGATTTTTATCGAGTAGAGAATATCCGTAATAATTTAATACGATATTAAAAAATTATGAATATTTGTAGGGTCCCGAGAATCAATATTGAATTTTCAACTGTACCGGTTCATATGTACATAATATATTACACCCGTACATAAAAAAGTGGAGCCTCCTTAGCTGAGATACCAAATCTATCTTAACCCATCTTTTTTGAGAGTTTACCTCATTATTTTGTCCGTTTCTTTCTTTTAGGTGATGTTTGTTTGAACTCTTTTACAGTGATATTATTTATGAAGCCCGGGTGTACTTCAGATATTATCCCTCGCCGTTATATACCGGTTTTTCGTAAATATATTGTAGGCAGGCTGTTTCAGTATTTGCTCTGCAAACAATTTGAAATATTAAGCTTTCTTCTTTAAACATGTACCTGTGTAAATCTTCTCTATCTGAACTCAGGACTCAACACATTGACATATATTATTTGCCGAATTTTGATAACTGAAGGATAAAAAATTATGATAAAATCTTCTATATTAGTATTGAAGTTTTATTTTTATATCGACCCATTTAATAAAATTATCAATATCTGCGTAAAATACAGGAAATTGTCAAAATACTAGTCTTTCTGATCTTTTTTAAGGATTTGAAACACAGGTTTTTAAATATTTTTTCACAAATTACCAAATTTTGCTATATGATCATCAGGATGTTCGACTTGAAGAATCTCATCAGTGTCAAAAGCTCATCATGTTATATCATCCTCTTCTCCAATTGTGCCCTCTAATTCAACATCCGATGCTCCTGATTCTATTTCTCATGCGATATATTCATCATCGTCAGAAGCGACAAAGGGTTCATTGTCACTCTCTGATTTAGAATGTACTATTAAATATTTGTAGTATTATGTTTTATTAACGTTGAAATATCCATAACAAATATTTAATTGAGGAATGTTTATCGGTATATACAGTTTTTTTTTCTTTAACCCACATACATAAATATAATTACGGTCTTGTTCCTTTCTTTGTTCCCTATTTATACCTGTTGTATCTCTATTGGAGTTGTTACTTCAGCAGGTGATTAAAATAGTATTAAGGATACAGGTGATGTATAATGAATACAACAATAGATTATATTCGTAGTTTGAAATAATAAAAAAAATAATACGAAGTATTGTCAACTTTAAAATTCCATATAAAGCATGTGAAGACACCCGGGTACCTCTTCAGTCATGTGAAGATGTAATTTTCTTCAATCACATAAAAGCGAAGATAACAATAGGTACCGAAAGATATAAACGTTAGAAAGATATAACATTATGATGTTTTAGTAATAGACCGAGATCAGCCGGAAATATTTTGTTACCTAAATGCAATACCAGCAAAGCCCAATATTATTTCACTTATCAAGGAGTATCAATTTTTAATGCTCTTCCCAATA